>OU426978.1:79013366-79020866 GCA_911387785.2 Aelia acuminata | reverse complement strand
TAGTGAACAAACATTCAAAAACAGTATTAAAAGATTTTTAAAAATAACATGTTAACATAATATGGTTTTGTCATTCTCCATAATGTAGATAAAACAATAGCATGCTTACCCTTAAAATCCCCTGAAATAGGGTCGTCAGTGCATATAGGAATTCAACAATTTTGAACGCCATGTCGTCTGGCCCATCATCTTTGAAGGTTACTGCGAGCCTACTGGCTTAAGGTCGACGCGAGCGCGTTCTATTGTTATGTATTATGTGCGAATAGTGCTTGGGGATGTGGGCTGCTTCCTGTTTAGTATTTAATATATAGTCTTGATTTATTGCAATGTATATGGATTCAATTATTTTTTGTTTTGGCCGGGAGGTGGATTTATGTAGAATTTTTACGTTATCAAAATCTATTTCGTGTCTGGTTTGTTTAGCGTGGTTTGATAATGATGTGGCTGTTTTTGAATTTGGTTTGAGTGTGCTTTTGTGGTTATAGATTCTGGTTTTGAGGTCGGTTGAAGTTGTGCCTATGTATGATTTGTCACAGTTTTTGCAAGGAATGTTGTATATTAGGTTTCTTTGGTTTTCTATTGGTGTGGGATCTTTTGTTTTTGTGAGAAGTTTACGTATTGGGTGAGAGGGTTTGAGTGCGTATTTGAATTCATCCACATCTAGTTTTTTGAGGGTGTTTATAATGTTATGTGTTAGTTTATCGATGTATGTGATGGATTTGAATTTTTGTGTGTGATGATGTTGGTGATTGGTGTCGGGGTTTGATATGGTGTTTTTTGTTGTGGTATCCGGTTCTTTGTCTATTGTAATTTTTGGTGTTTCTGTATTAAAAAATTGGGTTAACGTGGTTTGAGAAGGGGGTTTATGGTTATTCCCTGTTGAACGTGGCAAGTGGTTGTCTAATTTATCGGCTGTGTCACTATCCTGAACCTTGTTTATTAAATTATCGTCAATTTGTGAAAGGGGGATTTTATATTTATTTATTGCCCCATGCCATAGTTTTGATATTAGCCTGTTCGGGTAGAAGCTGTTATTTAAAATAGAAAAAATTTCTTTTTTTGTATCTTTTATATATGCATCATCCGTTAGGAGTATGGCTTTTTTTATAAGATTATTACCTACGTTAGTAATTTGAGTTTTAGGATGATTAGAGTAGTAGTTTAGTATACTATTAGTTGTTATGGGCTTTTTGTACCATTTTGAATATATTTTATGTTTATCACGGATTATTGTCATATCTAAGTAGTTAATACTATTGTTTTTCTCAATTTCATATGTGAAAACTATTCTGGGATGGATGGCGTTGAGATTGTCTAATAGTAATTGATTATCTGCTGTTTTATGGATAACGAGTAAGTCGTCAATGTATTTAGTAATTAATAGGGGCTTTATACCGGATTGATTAAGTACCTTGTTAATGATGTGGTTCATTACTATTCCCGATAGATTAACACTTAAACAATCGCCCATTGGAAGGCCGAAAATTTGTTTATATGTTAGGTTTTGAAAAGAAAAATACCCATTATCTGTGCATAGCCTGATTCCTTCAAGGAACATAGTTTTGCTTTTTATTGGCGTATGTGGTTCTACTTTGTCCCAGTTATCAGAAATCAGTTTAAAAGCCAATTTGAGGGGTGTGTTAGTAAATAAGCATTTGACGTCATAACTAATCATCGAGTAGTCATCATTAATATGATCAAATTTTTTAAGTATGTTTTTTAGTTCTAAGGAGTTTTTGACGTCATATGTGTTATCTTGACAAAAATAATTCAGGCTTGGATTTAGGAATTTTGACAGAAGGTATGTAGGGCCGTTGGTGGCATCTACGATGGGTCGGCAAGGGGCGCCTGCTTTATGTGTTTTTATAAGGCCATATATTTTTGGTGTGGTTTTAAATTTTGTGCTTGGAGAAATAACGTTGCCATCACTATATGGATTAATAAACGTAGTGTTTATTTTCCTATTGGCCTTAACGGTTACTTAAGCAATACTTTCTTAATATCAAGCAGCTTCTCCAAGCACAAAATTTAAAACCACAATCATCTCACAGAATATTAATTCAAATTTACAAGTTAAACACCATTGTAGCCAAATAGTTGAAAAATATAAAGCACTACACCTAGAAAACAGAATTATAAATTTGTCCGATCACAACATCCCACTCAATATCATTAATTTTCTCAGCTTGGGTGAATCTTTTAATTTTTTCCCTTCGAATCACCATAAAGATATTATAGAACTTATAGCAGACGTAGAACATATTCTATATGACCTTGATACGTCTGACAGTCACAAAAACGCACTTAGGAACAACATCAATAAATGCATACTCAATTTTATGAATCTAGGCAACAATAATAACAATAGTCCGAAATCACACCATCTTGCACCTTTTAAAAAATTAATCAAGTCCGATTGTAATAGTACGAAAATCTTTTTTAAAAACAACCCCGAATTATATTTAGTCAAGTCAGACAAAACTAAACAATTAGTAATTATCCTTAAAGAACAATATAATAATAAGACGATGGATTTACTGAATGATAAACAGGTATACAAAACAATTAGGCATGACCCGGGTAAGGATATCAACAAATCAGTGATTGATTATATCAACAAATTAGAAAAATATAAGTTTATTAATAAACAGATTAAGCCTAAACTTATTAATAACTATTACAATACACCAAAAATATATGGCCTTATAAAAACACATAAAGCAGGCGCCCCTTGCCGACCCATCGTAGATGCCACCAACGGCCCTACATACCTTCTGTCAAAATTCGATCCGACCTCAAAACCAGAATCTATAACCCCAAAAGCACACTCAAACCAAATTCAAAAACAGCCACATCATTATCAAACCACGCTAAACAAACCAGACACGAAATAGATTTTGATAACGTAAAAATTCTACATAAATCCACCTCCCGGCCAAAACAAAAAATAATTGAATCCATATACATTGCAATAAATCAAGACTATATATTAAATACTAAACAGGAAGCAGCCCACATCCCCAAGCACTATTCGCACATAATACATAACAATAGAACGCGCTCGCGTCGACCTTAAGCCAGTAGGCCCGCAGTAACGTAAAGTAGTAAAGTTCAAAGATGATGGGCCAGACGACATGGCGTTCAAAATTGTTGAATTCCTATATGCACTGACGACCCTATTTCAGGGGATTTTAAGGGTAAGCTTGCTATTGTTTTATCTTACATTATGGAGAATGACAAAACCATATTATGTTAACATGTTATTTTTATAAATCTTTTAATACTGTTTTTGAATGTTTGTTCACTATATTTTAGATGAATATGGCGCAGGACGCCGAAAGCTCCTTGTATTATACACAATAAAAAAAATTTTATATTAGAGATCGAATTAGTTATTACTTTCACTTATCTATATATGAAATATATAGTAAGTGGAAGTATTGCGATCGTGAAAAATTTCGACTTCCGGTTTTCAACGGAAATACATGTTTTGGGGTCCCCTGAGTCCAAATAACCAAGTCCCGCGAAATGGTCTGTGTGTATATGAACTGAAAAGGTCGGTTCATTAACAGGACCTTTTCATTCCATGCCATTAGCATCCACTTATAATTATATAATAATATATAATAAGCCATTGCATTGTAGTTTCACAACTACATGCACCAATGGTTTGATGTCTATTTTACAAATGATGACCTAAACTGTGTTAGTCAGGCCACTGACTTTCAAAAACATTTAAAAGCGCATTAGCACTAGTTACCTGCAGCTTCTTATCTTAATGTCTTCTAGGTCCTTGCTGACAAGTCCTTGTTGCTAGGTAGGTGACATGTTTTCCAAACCAATCCTTGGATGATGTCTAATAACTGCAGCATTGAAAATAGATAGAACCTCCCATTCTTTGTGAAGGGATTCTTGGATATGTTGCATTTTTATTATTCAAGCATAAAACCTATTTTCTTATCATCTTTTACCAATTCCTCAAATAATTGCCTACTGGATTAAGCAGGGCTGCATATTCCATCTCATGCTGCGTATTCCCATATGCAGCATGCATATTCATAATTTAAAGTCAAAACGGACAAGGCTAGGTTAAAAGCCATCTAGGTTCCAGCTATTAGCTGATGCATGACAGAACTCCTTGTACCTTGACTGATGCTGCTTCGGTAAACCATTTCGGTAAATCGTTGACAATGTTGTCGGTTTTTTTAATATTCACAGAGTGGCCAATACTTTTATTAATCAAACAAATATTTTATGATAGAAATAATTTACTACTAAGAAATACCACAAGCAATGGAATCATAAATTTGAATACACCTTGGTTTTTATAAGGTTAACAAAAAGATAAATCAATTAATTAAGAAAATAATCAAACTATCTAACTGCTGATAAGTCACAAACATTATTCATTCCAGAACCACCTACACCACCTTCTGAAGATTTTACGAGTTAAAAATGAAAACAGCCGCAAGTGGGAGCTACATGGAGGTATCACAGAAGTAAAAACAAACCAAGAACTTGAGTTTTAAAAAATAATGTAATATATGTACATTAGGAGGTCAATTAGCGTCCCAAGATGAAGATCAAAGCTATAAAATTCCACATTTTTTTAAAGCAGCATTTATTGTAATAATGTAGAAAGGATATTTTAATTAAATGGCAAATTAAGACTAAACTTCGTAATTAATATTTATGTTGGATGATTTTATGTTTCATTAAAAAATAAATAAAGTGTGATGCATAATCTTCAATACTAATATTTATTTTTCAGAAGACTATCATAAAATTATCAATGTTTAGCGGTTTCATGTCATCATCAAGACCATATTGCATTTCAATATTATTTCAGCATCAATGGAAATTTCCTGGATAAGAAATTAAGAAATAAAAGTATCTCAATATTGTTTCTTCAACATGTCTTGATTAAAAACTAACAGTTATATCTACGACAACTGTGGACTGGCTACTAGGTAAGTTGAATAATAGTCCCACATGAGTTACTAGCAATCCCCGTCGCGGCTTTGCCCGCGAGCCTTTAAAATAAATTCTGTGATCATTATTTTGGTATTGATTTAATATAATATGTTAACAAAATCAATTTAAAAAAACGTAGGCGAAAGTAAAAAGTAAGCGAAGGGGGAGAGGGATCGGAGCTTCCGGTAGCTGGAATGTTGGAGGGGGAAGCTGCCGGCTCGGTAGAAGAGAGGGAGACGCGCAATGGAGAGAGTTCACTAAAACCGCCGAAAAAAAATTGCTTACTCGTCGTGAACGCTTCATTTTTGGGCTTTCGAGTTAAACTCGTCATATCAAGATCTTCCGAAACGACAATTTCGCCATTTAAACACCTTAGGGGTTACATTTTTGAAATTCCTTTCTTAATGGTTACCTACATCGCGTTTAAAATCTAAATTCCGAACTTTAAGTTTCTATCATCAGTAGTTTTTGCTCTGCGTTGATTCTGTCAGTCAGGCAAAGCCTCTTATATATATATATATAGAGATGTATATTGGGATCATTTAAGAAGCCTTCTGCACACTATAAAGAAGTTAATAACTGAGCCGTTTACTTTGAAAGTGGCCCAACTCCATTTTTCAATTTTTCCCGATTATCATGGTTACATGCACAACTTTATGTTATTTATCAGTAAAGAATTTCAGGTTGCATATAATTCGAGCAAATGCGATAATTCGTAAAACATAAGTTTTCAGGTTAGTTCAATAATCAAACCGTGTAGTTTGAAAGTGGCCTAACTCCATTTATACTTAAATAAAGATATTTACTATTGATAATGTATGAAAGCAGTGATGAAGGTAATTTTAACTAAGTAGTATTTAGAAATTGACCTATGTTTTTGGACAATTGTGTTAGTTGAATAACCTGTGCATTCAATTAATGTAAAGTAATATTACATTTTAGAAATTATTTCACCCATGGGGAACAACATAACAAGACTATTTAGTTCATATAAGAATAAATAATCAAAGAAAGAATATTTTTGAGAAGTTTTGGAGTTTGGGAGATTTCAGCAAACAAAATGTATCGCTTTACGATGCTGTCGAGCGAAAAATAGTGGAACGAAGACATCTAACAAACGGAAAAGGTTCGCCAAGAAATGAGATAATAGGTATTCATTAATTTCTAAAAACGGAAAAGTTCCCGTCTGTAAAAAATTCTTTTTGGATACTTTTAAAATAAGTGAAGGACGCTTAAAACGAATATTAGACTCTGTCAATGATTTACGAGGGATGATGGTTGGATCATCAAGAAAATTATCTGAGGAAGGGAAAAAGCACGTTCATAACCATATTAAAAGTATTTTAAAGATATGTAAAATAAATTCAGTATTGTTAAATCATGTTGTATGGACTTGGGAACCTACAAAATTTATAATAAATCTGGTTGTTCATTTTGAAAGTGGCCTAACTCCATTCTTGATAAGAAAACGCATATTATTCACTTAATAATTACCACTATTTTAATAGGAACTATAAATTCAACACCCTTGGATACACTTAAGCAGTATGACTCATTAGTATCCTATACGTATATTTTGAAATTCATTGAAAAGCAAACCCTCTAATATCTCGATTTGAAGATAAATGGATTTAGGCCACTTTCAAAATAAACGGCACAACTATGCAGTAATCGCGATGAACATCTACACATTTTAGAGTGTGAGTTATCTACTGCCTTATAGCGAGCAGAATTAGTCTTCTGAAATTATCATACATCATACATAACTCATGTGGACTATTTTCCAACTTACCTGGTTATTCCCTGTGGCCATAGATTTATTATAAATATAAAAACTAGAACATCTATTAATTTCTTCATAAGAATTTACGAGTATTTTAAACATTTTTTTTTAATATAAACGAATTAAAAAAAAAAAATAATGCTAAAATAAACTGAATGTTAGTATAGCCAGATTTTGGTGTAGGGCAATTCCACGTGAAATCAACACAAACATATATCATTTTGAACCTCAACTTCTCAGATTTTCTTGAAATTTGGTATACGTGTACTACTTGTATCTACTAGAACAATTGTGAAATATTACTGTGATATGTCTTCCCGTTTTTGAATTATTAGTCTCTAAAGCCCTCAAAAATAGGTCCAGAAACTGAAAAATCATGATAAAAAATAGCTGTAGATGTTTTCCAAATTTGACTAGGACTATGAGATTGGTGTCTTTTAACGGCGCATTCCATGCCGTTTCATATGATATACAACAATGTATAGGTTGGTACTAATGAAATTTTTTTAAAACTAGTTAAATTCACTTGCGCCTTTTTTAGAAAAGTATGTTTTGTATATGTTTACAGAAAAATTGGCAATGTTTGGCCCTGTAATCTGCTCTAAATGGAACAGGTACATTTACAAGCTCCTTCTAATCTATAACATAAAACGATTACACCTATACATAAGGTTTTCACTTATAAATGTATACTGCGGTATAAAATTTTGAATAGCCTTATTGAAATCCTTGAATATCTGTTA